>CM077262.1:3784115-3791615 GCA_039654775.1 Spinibarbus caldwelli | reverse complement strand
AACTGAAGAACCTTGTGAAAGAGAAGGACATGAAAATTGAAGGATTGGAGAGAAGGATTGACGAGCTACATGGACAAGAAATTGCAAAGTGATGATATGGTTAAATGGAACTCCTGAAGAAGCTAAAGTATACGCAATAAGAGAACTCAAAGAACTTGACCAGTTTTTATAATACTTATTTTAGTAATTTTGGTCGGCCAGTTACTCCTGGGAAGTACTCCTGGCAAACACTTTTTCACACAGGGCCATGTGGGTTTGGATTTTGTTTTCCCTTCATAATAAAAAACTTCATTTAAAAACTGCATGTTGTGTTTACTTGTGTTATCTTTGATTAATATTTAAATTTGTTTGATGATCTGAAACATTAAAGTGTGACAAACATGCAAAAAAACTAAAAATTAGGAAGGGGGCAAACAATTTTTCACACCACTGTATGTTACAAAAGAAAGCTATTAGGACTGTCAAAAGGGTTGATTATTACGAACCTTTATTAATTTACATGCATTAAAATTTGTAGATTTAGTTGATTTATATACATCACAGTTAATGTACAAAGTTCATAATAATTTACTTCCAAACTGTATTCAGAGGCTGTTCAAAATAAGAGAAAGTCAGTATAATCTAAGAGGATGGTATATGTTTAAAAAAGTTAGGGCAAGAACTAATGTAAAAAGTAGGTGTTTATCTGTCAAAGGGGTAAATTTATGGAATAAATGTGATAAGGAATTAAAAGTATGTAATTCACTTTGCAAATTTAAGAAAATGTATAAAAATAAGGTGATTAATTATATGACTCAGTATTAATAAATTGTGAATGTATTGTTAAAATATTGAAGTAATAGCTGGAATGTGTATTTTTATGTTATGTTTGTTTTGAATTATGTATGTACATTTTGGGAAATGTTTTTGTAATATTGTTTATTTTGTATTGTTTAACTTAGTGAAAAGTGTCGCCCATTCAGTTAACTATGTATAAAGGGTAGGCATAATAAGCAAGGCTTCGGCCTACACCTTTTTCAGTAACAATGTAGTTTTATTTATTTTGTGAAAAGTTGTCTGTGTGGACCAGAATAAAATTATTGATTGATTGATATTTCAAGTAATGAAACAATTTTTAGTTTTTAGCGTTAGTTAATGATGATAAGCCTGCTTTCAGGAGGGAAAATTAAAAACAACAACTATAACAACAACAACAAAAAAAAAAAAAAAACAGATGACGAATTTGAACTACAAAGATTTTTGTCCAATCAAAAGCTTTCTAGAAAAAGACTGCCCCTCCCCCTGCAACAGACCTGCAAGAAGAAAATCATGATTGTCAGCTGTGAAGTAACTCAAACTGATCGATATTAGATTAAAACCACTTGTAAAGCCACACATAATGAAGCCTTCAGTCACGTCAGTAGCTTAAAAACGGTAAATTAAACATTTCATTTCACATGAAATAAATCACCTCATGTTGAGATCACATGACCAGGCGTAAAGTTTTTAACAACGGATTTATTAACTGAAAATGCCATCAGTGCAACAGAATACCTGCATGTTCCAACTGTAATTCTGATTTGTGCTCCTGCATAATAGCTGAAAACACACACGTGCACAGCGGCTACAGAGAACGCCGGATCGCTCTTACAAGAACAACTGCACATAACTGTGGCACATTCCTGCATCCACGAGCCACGATCTGCCCCAAAACACACACACACACACACACAAATATTTATTACAGCACACCAGAGGAAATGCATCCTAGGCTGAGTGCACCCTCCTGGCATCCCGATCATCCCGTGCTGGTGGTCAGCATCTTACCAGCGGCTCTGGTCATTCAGACGCCTTGCAGCACACACTCGGGTTAAGTAGCGCGCTCAACAGCACAATGGCTGCGGGATCTCTGTAAATCTTCACTTCATGGATCGAACCCACGGCAGGGGTCAATCTGTGACCTTTGGGCTGCGAGCCCAGATCCGTAACCATGACGCCACTCCAAAATACACTCACTAGTAAACAAGATCAAATCGCACTGAAGTCATTCAATTGCATCCAAATCATTTTATATAATTATGCAAAGTTAAAAAAAAAAAACACTCCATTATTGCGAAAGCAATATATACGCACAACAGATCAGTGTGAGAGATGCTTTCTTTTATACATTTAAAACGGAAAAACTTGTTTCCTGGTTTATTATGGGCTGCACAACTAAACATGAAAATTCAAATATTATAAATTATATATTTTTAAAAAATTTAATTATAAAGCCTTTTTAGTTCACAAATTGCTATATGAAGCTTTCATCTACATACTAAATGCATCTAAATATTTAAATTAATCCTTTCATCAAATTAACTGTGTAATTAATTGTGATTAATTTGAATAAATCAATAGTTATAAACAAATAAGGTTGCAAAGGGGTGGAAAATGTCGGGTAATTTTACAGAATTTTTGGAAAATTTCAAGATTTTTTATTTTTTTTGGAAACTTTCAGAAAATTTCCAGAAGTTTTTTCACCCCTTTGCAATCCTGTATGTAAATATTCTGGATAATATCTGATAAACCTTAACCATCACTTTTTGATTTTAGTAAATCTAAATCACTATAGGAAACTTCAATCTAAATATGAATCTAAATATTAATGCATTTGCTCAAATGAACTAAATGCATTAAATGTGTTAAATCAATTAATAGTGCAATAATGTCCAATAAAATGCATGTTAGTAAAAGGTGCCATTGATATGTGCAGCTAATTGTTTCATTTAATCATTTAATTCATGTCATGTAAATAATTTTATTAAAGTTATTTTTTGTGAATGTATCTAAAAACATTAATGCATTTAGTTAAATTCACTTAGGTTTAACTAAATACATTAATACTTAATATTTAATTATGTTACATTAATTTGAATAATTAATCTGTGTAAATATTCAGGATTATATCCGACAAATTAGCTGTCGCTTCTTTAATTTTTTTTAAAATGTGAAACGTTCATCTAAATATAGTATATTATATCAGACTATTTTATAAGTGTGTACGCTATTCTCTGTCATCAGTAACGCATGGATACGCGGTTTCTGTTCAAATCAAAACGTAAATAAACATACAATACGTATCCATGCGTTACTGATGACAGAGAATAGCGTACGCACTTTGCGTCCATCAGATGCTCTCCAAAATGGCACTACACTGACACAGAGAGGAGACGAATTGTTGAATAAATGTCGTTATTTTTATTTATTTAGTTTTTTTGCGTACAAAAAGTATTCTCGTCGCTTCATAAAATTCAGATTGAACTTGCCTTGACAGAGTAATTTACTTGGCAATTTACTTGGCAGTATGTTTAATCAGTGGACATCCCTGCTTTTATATTATATTATGTACAATAAATCAGTTGTTTTATTTATAATCTGAGGGGTGTGGTGCCTCACACACAGACACGCGTCCAGAACAAAGCACCGCGCGCCAGACATCAGGGATAAAGAGATATCAGCCCTCTCTCTCTCTCTGTCAACCCCTCCATCCCCGCTTTAGCCGTTCTTTCATCTCCCAGCCGTCCACTGCTGCTAACTTTCCACTCGTTCCAGATCCCTCTATCGCTCTCACAGCGGCCAATCAGAGTGCTCGGAATGCTGACGCTATCGCTGCACAACATGAATATAATTTTCCCAAAATTCCAGAGCGGAAAAAACTTTAATGTCCCGTTGAGACATGGATCAGACCCTGGAATCTGAGGGATTTGAGACGGCGAGAGCCGGGTCTATGAATGGACACACACCTGTGTGTGTGTGTGTGTGTGTGTGTGCGTGAGAGAGAGATAACAGAGAAATATTAATGCACTTCAAATGGAAAAATGTATGTTGTGTGTTTGGTGCAGTGTGATGCATGTGCAGGTTGATGTGCGTGTGTGTGGGTGTGTGTGTGTGTGTGTTACTATGGCGGTGTGTATCTCTGTAGTCCATGCTAATATGTTTTTATGCTGGAATATTTAAGCGCTCTAAAGTTAGCAGCAGCAGCTTTCACCTACGCCAATGCAGGGACCTGCTCCATGGAAATTTGCAAGCGCATGTCTGTGTGTGTGTATGTAGACAGGTCTCAATACATTCCATTCCTGTCTTAATGGAGGCTTACGGCGGCCTTTGAGTGTCCGTGTGAATAAATAGAATCCAGCAGCCCAGAATACCTGTTTCCTGAATGGGATTATGCCAACACACACACACATTCATACACTCATTCACACACCCATACGTACACACTGACACACATACCTCTACATTTACACTGAAATTTGAATCAGCGTGACATTTTATCAGATGTTTACAAGCTAGTTAAAATGAACTAAGTTTGGTGGAAAAATGTCAGCTGAAGTGTCTAAAACCCCAGATATTAAGGTGGGGAAAAATGCCACCAAAAGGAATACTTGTTTTCTTTACCTGTAAAAGCATTTGATATATTTCAATATATTATATTCCAGACTATATTCTAGAATATATTTGAGAAAAACAGAAAAATAGCTATTTAAAAAAAGGTTACAAATGTCCCTAAAAAATAATTTCATCATTTAAAAAAAACATACAGAAATAAATTAATAAGTAAACAAACATTTCAGTAAATTAATAAAAAAAAATTCTGACACTGATTTCCAACATAGATACTAGAAAACATAGAAAAGACTTCTAAAACTTTAAAAATTTGCCCACAAATGTACTTAAATAAATAAACAAAATTTCATTAATTTTTAAGAAAAATGTTTCTGATACTGATTGAAATCAGAAACGTTTTTCTTTATAAAAATGCTCCTATACATGCGTTTAATAAAAAATAAAACACTTCACTAAATTTAAAGAAAAATGTTTCTGACACTAATGTCAAAGAAATATTGGACAACTGAAATAAAAACACTTCTAAAAAGTGCTAAAATGCTGCTATAAATGTATTTTATAATAAATAAATAAATAAATGTTATTCTTAACTTATTGTATATTTAAAATTAGTTTTATAGCATTTTATGGATATACTCCTGAACCTGAGTACAAATTATGTTCTCGTGTCAACATGTATAGAATAACAATAAACTAAACTGAAAATAAATAATAAACACACAAACATTTCATTAAATTAAGAAAAATGTTTCGGACACATTTCAAACACAGAAATGTTTTAATTTTTTTAAAGCCACTATAAAAAGTATTCTATAATAAGAAAATAAATAAATAGACACACACACACACACAAACAAACATTCAAGTACATTTTTTTTATGAAAAAAGTTTCTGACACTGATTCAACACACCCAAAGCTCGGATCCTAAAATCCAGTTACAGCTCTCTTTATTGAGAAAGAATAACTTTTAGATGATAGTTTGCAGTGAAAAGACGGCTTAAGACAAACTCAATGTTATTATGATTTTGTTCATGAGCAAATGACAGTTAGATAAACATACACATACATAATTCTAACCATATCAACCAGTTAGTGTCTATAATCAACTACTGCATGTCTCTCTCACACACACACACACACACACACACACACACACTCAACTGTGTATCAGACAGTGCTGAGAGCTGTCTGCTGTCTAATGCCCGTCTGTCTGCTGCACTGAGTGATTCATGGACACTGTCTGTGTGTGTGTGTGTGTGTGTGTGTGTGTGTGTGTGTGTGTATGTGTTATCAGTGTCAAAGACATGCAGGACATGAGGACATGGTGCAGTTCAGCCTCTCTCTGTCCATCTCAGACATATCAGCGTCTGTCGTCAGGTAGAAAGCACCAGTGTGGAAAAGCATCATAACGCATATTTTTTGTCCTACATCAAAAAAATAAATGAAAATAAGCCTAGCGAATCAATAGAATCGATGGTCACACTTTAGTTTGGGGACCAATTTTCACTATTGACTTACTCTTAACTAAGATTTTTGCCTCAAACTATTAATTTACTGCTTATTAATAGTTAAATTAGTTTTACTAATTAAATAGTTGTTAGGTATGGGGTAGAATTAAGGGATCTAAAATATGGTCATGCAGAATTAAGGCATTAATATGTGCTTTATAATTACTAATTCACCGCTTTTCAACACTTCATTTGAGAAAAACTACCATCAAATACACACTGAAATTGACAATAAAACAGAAAGCCCTTCATGACAACCCGTCAAAATAAAAGTTTGATTTAACTTGAAGAAATGACGACACAAATATATTACTATTACGTACTAAAATGTAATTCCCAAGTAATAATAATAATAATAATTTTAAGGAATATCATAAATCCAAGATATATTTCATCCGTGTTTTAAATTAAACATTTGTGTTGTGGAGCATCTTATTAAACAAATAAATTTTTTGTTGTTGTTGTTCTATTTTCATTTAATTACATTGTAAAAGATTACTTTTGCTTAAGTTGTATTAATTCATTTCAATAGACACCATTTTTGTACTACATTTATACAAAATCATTAAACACAGAATGCAGAATAAAATGGAAACACACACACATAAAAATAAGTTATTCATAACTTATTGTATTTTTAGTATTAGTTTTGTAGTATTGTATGTTAATTTTATTGATATGTAAAAAAATCTTTTGGATTATATAGAGCCCTAAATTAAAAAGTAGTTACTCTGTGGTGTTTAATTCTGAACAAACAATTCTTTCTTGATGTCTAATAAAAATGTGGAAAGCATTTCCTGAATATCATGCTAAATACTGAAATCGTATGATATGGGAAAAAAATATCCATATATAATAATAGCCATATCGCCCAGCACTACTTATGAGACATAATGAAAAAAGTTACAGTGGTTTCTAATAACATTACGACCCAAGTTTACAGTTTGATTTGAAAAACATACAGTAATCCCTGGTATTATCACCTCCCAATATCAGCCAATTCATAAATAAAAACACTGATTTTGCTAATAACAACTGACAGACAAAGCAGCTCGATCTGCAATATGAGTAGAATTAGAAATCAATGTGATTTGGTAAGCAGGAAAGCATGTGTTTCGAGCCTGAGAGGGTTTATGTGACATAACCAGTGATTCACTATATACAAAGATTTCAACCAATGCTATAATTACTCACATCTGCATTATATTTACAAACGCTCAAAGGCAGAAAGCTCATAAGAGCGCACTCGCGATTACACCACAAGAAACGTGCGTGTGTGTGCGTCTGATATTTCATATTTCATTTATTCGATAACTGATGTTGTCATGACAACAGTCCAAATGAAGGAAGATGATAAAAGACGCTGAGATGAGATGCATGTGCATGTTAAGATCCTCTTTAAATAGATTCGATGTTTTAGGCTGTTTGTTTTTTGAGGTTGGCACTTTTACAAGTTGGAAATCCATTTGTTTAATACACAAAGCAAAGATGTGAGCATAAAGCCTGCTGGATCATATTAATGTGATTTAGCTTTGAAACTGAACTCAATTAAATATTTAACTACCTTATGATTTCAGATTTGATTCATTCATTAAATCTAATCAGATGGATGTAATCTTGACA
>CM077262.1:3739115-3779115 GCA_039654775.1 Spinibarbus caldwelli | reverse complement strand
AATCACCAAATGATTTCATGAGGCCTGAAACATACTTTACTGAAGAACACAGATGATTTTAACGACGCAAGTACAATTTCATGCATTTTTGAATTCAGATTTGTGATGCAACTATGTTTGGAACACCGAATTAAACTAAAGCAAGGAAAGCTTATTTAGAGGCACATGGGAGACAAACACTATTCCCATTGTGTTTCTATTTGCTCCAAAAAAATTCACTATTGCATTTGCACAAATTTTCAAAATAGGAAAAAGCAGTGTTTAATAATTTTTTTGGAGGATTTTGTGATTTAATAATAATAATAATAATAATAATAATAATAATAATAATAATATTTTAAAAATTTTATTCATTTTAAAAATAATATTTTTAAAACACCTTTTTACATAAGAATATACACGTGCATCTCAAAAAATTAGAATATCGTGAAAAAGTTCATTTTTTTCTGTAACATTTCAAAAAGTGAAACTTTTAAACTATATTCTAGATTCATTACATGTAAAGTAAAACATTTCAGAAGTTTTTTTGTTTTAATTTTGATGATTACAGCTTATAGTAGGGATGCGCGGTATACCGGTACTGGAAAAATACTGGTATATATTATATTTCAAACGGTACAATATCATAATTTTGCTCAATTTGGTATTTCATACGCTGCTGTTGTGAAGTGCACCTGTAGGTGGCAGTGCTTCCCAAATTGCTGCGCAACCGGTAAATGTGACAACAGAACAACGCGATGGATCATCAAACAGATGAAACTATCAAAGCACCCGAAATTAATAAATAAAGAGAACAGTAGAAGTGAAATACGGCATTACTTTGCATACAAAACCGATGACAAACATGAAACAAACTGACCTTACTGCACCTGTATGCAAGCGTTGCTATAGTATAAATCACGTGTTGCCACAGGAGGAAAAACATCAAACCTTTTAAAGCAATTGTCGCTTGCTCATCCTGATCTTTTCAGAGAATTAAGAGATCGACGGGTGAGTGCATCATTCATAAATTCAGATTTAATTTGAACTTTTATTTACAACTGATCAACGCACATACAGATGTGATACAGTAAGCTCAAATGTGCATGTGTGACACGTGCACATATGCAATTGCATTTCATACAATCGAATATTAATTGAATTTGAATTAAACAAGAGTTTTGCTATATTAATTTTACTATCAATGATATGAAATGAATGTTTCTGCCGCGCTGCCGACCGCTAATATGAAGAAGCCAAGAAAGCGAGAGAGTAAGATTTATATCTGAGAGAGAGAGAGAGAGAGAGAAGTAATAACGTGATTTTGAATATTACTTTGATTGTTAGAATAACGCTTTACAATAAAGCAACATTTGTTGCATTAATTGCGTTACTTCGATTGTATTTTTCCCCCTTCAAACTCAGTCAAAATATAACCTATGTTCTCGGTAGGTTTTTTGTTACATTTTGAGATTTTGTTTGCACTATGTGTTTGCACTGAAAAGATAAGAAGATTTGAATATATTTTCATTGTATTACTTCAGTTATATATATTTTTTCTCCAACATCATAATGTAACCTACGTTCCCTGTAGGTTTTTTGTTACAGTTTGATACAATGCTATTAAGATATTTATTATTATTATTAATCTTACTATTTTAATAAAATTGTTTTCAATTCACTTATCTTTTGAGGCTGGTTATTTGTCACCTATGGTATCGATTTAGTATCGATACCGAGGTATTACATTCTGGTATCGTACCGAAGCCAAAATTATGTTACCGAGCCATCCCTAGCTTATAGCTCATGAAAGTCAAAAATCCAGTATCTCAAAATATTAGAATATTTCCTAAGATCAATCAGAAAAAGGATTTGCAAAACAGAAAAGTTCAAGTTCTTTAAAGTATGTTAATTTATGCACTCAATACTTGGTCGGGGCTCCTTTAGCACAAATTCCAGCATCAGTGAGGTGTGGCATGGAAACGATCAGCCTGTGGCACTGCTGAGGCACTATTGAGCCTTCAGCTCGTCTGGATTGTTGGATCCACTGTTTCTCATCATTCTCTTGAAAATATCCCATAGATTCCATATGGGGTTCAGGTCAGGCATGTTGGCTGGCAAACAGGGCTGCAGCTAATGATTATTGTAATTGTCGACTAATCTATCGATTATTTTTTCGATTAGTCGACTAATCTATCCATTATTTTTCAATTAATCTATTTATTATTTTCTTATCAGTTGATGAATTCTTTAGTTAAACTATCAATGAATAATGACAGTAACTTCTGCTATTAATCTTTTAATATTTTATTCAAACATCTCATAATTAATACTTTACAAAAAATAAATAATAATAACAACAATAAAGAAAGGAGGAAAGAAAGAAAATAATAACAATAAAGATAGTAACAAGAAAAGAGAGAAAAAATAATAAATAATTAATAAAAAAGAAAAAGAGAAAGAAAGAAAGAAAGAAAGAAAGAAAGAAAGAAAGAAAGAAAGAATTACAGGGCAGTGATACAATACAATCAATAGAAATGCACATTATAGCTGCATTCAGTTACTGTTTGGAACTGACAGCAGTTGCTTACAGTTGAGAGACTTGAAATGTTTTATTTATTCAGCAGATTAAAACATCTGCTTGAATACATATCTGTATGAATGAACAGCTGAAGTCACAACCGCACTCAGGACACTAGAGCGACAGAATCAAAAATGGCGTCGTAACACCAGGAAGTTTTATCAGTTGACAGCCTGTTTTTAAATAAATGAGGCTTGTCCTATCCATCACACAGTTAAACAACTAACAATGACTTTAAATGCTTTTAAACATGGCAGAAAAACATTCTTAAGCAGGGATAACTGCAGACTCGCACAATGGGCGTGGCTAAAGGTGCGACGTATCGACGCATTCCATGCTAATCGTCGTATTTTTATAATTGACGTAATCGATGACGTCGACGAATCGCTGCAGCCCTACTGGCCAATCAAGCACAGTAATATTATGGTCAGCAAACCACTTGGAAGTGGTTTTGGTACTGTGAGCAGGTGCTAAAGTCCTGCTGGAAAAGAAAATCAGCATCTCCATAAAGCTTGTCAGCAGATGGAAGCATAAAGTGCTCCAAAATCTTCTGGTAGACAGCTGCATTGACTTTGGACTTGATAAGACACAATAGACCAACACAGCAGATTTCACGGCACCCCAAATCATCACTGACTTCAGAAACTTCACACTGGACTTCAAGCAGCTTGGGTTCTGTGCCTCTCCAGTCTTCCTCCAGACTCCAGACCTTGATTTCCAAACGAAATGCAAAATTTACTTTTATCTGAAAAGAGGACTTTGGACCACTGAGCAACAGTCCAGTTCTTTTTCTCCTTAGCCCAGGTAAGATGCTTCTGACATTGTTTCTGTTTCAGAAGTAGCTTGGTAGCTCTTTTCCTGAAGAAGTCTGAGCGTGGTGACTCTTGATGCACTGACTCCAGCCTCGGTCCACTCCTTGTGAAACTCTCCCAAGTGTTTGAATCGGCTTTGCTTGACAGTATTCTCAAACTTGCAGTCATCGCTGTTGCTTGTGCACCTTTTCCTACCCAATTTCTTCCTTCCAGTCAACTTTGCATTTAATATGCTTTGATACAGCACTCTGTGAACAGCCACCCCTTTCAGTAATGACCTTCTGTGACTTACCCTCTTTGTGGAGGGTGTCAATGATTGTCTTCTGGAACATTGCCAAGTCAGCAGTCTTCCCCATTATTGTGGTTTCAAAGAACAAGAGACACCCGGAATTCATACTGTAGGGATGGTCATTTAATGAAAATGTAAATATTCTAATATTTTGAGATATTGGATTTTTGACTTACATGAGCTGTAAGCTTTAATCATGAAAATTAAAACAAAAATAAATAATAATAAAAAAAAAAATATATATATATATATATATATATATATATATATATATATATATATATATATATATATATATATATATATTTTTTTTTTTTTTTTTTTTTTTTTTTAAATGTTTTACTTTACATGTAATGAATCTAGAATATATGAAAGTTTCACTTTTTGAAATAAGTTACAGAAAAAAATTGAACTTTTTCACGATATTCAAATTTTTTTAGATGCACCTGTGTGTGTGTGTGTATATATATATATGTATGTATGTGTGTGTGTGGTGTGTGTGTGTGCGTGTGCATTTATACATTAATCTACTAAGTCTATATAGAACATTAATAATATTTGAAAAAATTGTTACATATATACACACAAAAAATACATTATAATTAGAATAATAATTCAAAAATAACTTTTAATATTTTAAAAACATTTTACCACATATACACACACCCAAAACATTTTGTGTGTGCATTATATATATATATATATATATATATATATATATATATATATATATATATATATATATATATATATATATATATATATATATATATATAGACAGAGAGAGAGAGAGAATTTTTTTTTTTATATATAGATTTTTTTTTTAAATAATCATTTTACAAAATGTGGAAAACTCTTAATTATAGTGGAAATACATTACTACAGTCTGTGAAATGGGTCCGTTTAGAACAACGCACATATGCACTGCATTGCCACAAGGGGTACTATAGCATGCATTAGCATAACAATATTTCCTTCTATGGTACGTTTCTTTCAGGTCCACCCCTTTGGATGGAAAATGTTAACTCAAGTCAACATGTTTATAGTTAGCTTTCTGAATAATAACAAAATCTGGTTTACTGACGCAGACATTTGAAAAAAGCTTGAGTAATGAGATCAGGTATAGCCACAGTAACAAAGAAAACACGTCAAGCGTGTGCAAAAAATGGCATGCTCGCAAAGCTATACTTAACGAGGAATCATTAATTTGACAGCAGAAATACAGCAGCTGAATCAGCCGTCCACCTGCACAGCCGCTGCAACAACAAACCCCAAACACTCGGCCGCAAGTACACTAGCTCAACCCAAAGCAATAAAATCAATCAGTGCGGGTCAGTAAGTGCAGCCATATTATTTAAGACTGATGAATAGAGCAGCTCACTGTGAGCGCAGTAAATGTATACAGCCATACGTCAATACACCGCCACTGCAGACGCTCAGCTACAACAACACTCTGCTGCGCACAACTCAAATAAAACATAACGCTCTATAAGACTTTTTCAGTGCAGGATTTAAAAAATATGACAATGCAGGATTAAAACAACAGTTACTGAATTAATATTCTGTCATCATGTTTTTCCAAACCTGTTTGACTTTCTTTCTTCCATCAAACATAAAAGAAGAAATTCCAAAGGCTGCACTGGTCACTGTTTTCCATGCGATTACAATGAATGGAGACTGAAGCTTTAAAGCTTCAAATAAAGGATACTTTGCACTGAAAAAACCCCTAATTTAAGTCACTATTAAGGGTGTGTGACATTGCAAAATAATAAAATAAAATAAAACTTCAATATTTTCTGGGATTTTTAGATAATGATAACTAAACAATATTCAGCTAAGTGTGTTTTTGTTCTGGTACCTTGGCTGATTTAGGAGGGTCACTGCCAGTAGGTGGCAGCAAGTCCCTGTCTTAATGTGTGATTCACTGAATCATTCTTCAAATGATTCGTTCAAAAAGGCTGATTCATGATGCGATTCATTCTAAAACAGAAATGTTCTGCTATGACTGTATTTGGAACTATTTTCATTGGCGAAACAGAAAAAACAGACACTACTGTGTCTAAAATGTAACTAACGCAATACTAACTTGCTTGTTGAACTGTTGTATAAAATTAACATCACATTTGTGATCACACTCATACGCTGATATTCAGGAAAAAAGCATTCTTGTTTGTGTGATATTGCTTAACTACATACTATCTTATAAATATAAAAAAACAAAAACCCACACAGGGATATTTTTGCTTTCATAACTTACTTTGCTTTCATAGAATAGTATTCTAATATCACACACCCTTAATATGCTTCATCACACAGTGAATGCTTTTGACTCTGAAGACGTGTTTTTGTTTGTTTTTTAAGTGACATACCTGATAATGTCAGCTCACACATTGTTAAAACAACAATTACAATATTATCATAGATGATAAATAATCGCACAACCCTAGTCACTATTCACTACTAATCTTCACCTCTGTGACTGAATCGTGTCAGTGAGCTGAACTGAATCAGATCAGTTCTGTGATCAACTGATTCAATAAAAAAAAAAAATTCCACTAAGAGCAATTCTCTCAAGAATTGCACATGGCTTATTGACTGCTACTACACAACTAACAATTTTAATTAAATTTTAATGAATTTTGTGAACGGATTCACTGAAAATATGCAACTCTAATGATTCATATATTAGTGAATAACAACTTAAATTTAACATTAAAGCATCTTCGGAAGACTTGAAAAATGTGCATCAATCAAATGTACTACTTTCATGATGGTTTTCTTTTTGAAGCTTATATGCACCAGCAATCAGTACAATTCCTTATTTTTTCCCTATTTTGTTTCACTGGAAAAAGAAAATCAAGTTTGGAACAACATGAGAGTGCATAAATGATTTTTGGGTAACTAAATCCTTAAAATGCAATTTGTAAAGCCATTGAAAGATATGATTTAATGCACGTAATTGACAAACACACATCTCTAATCAATTAATAACCAATCAGAGAGAGATGCCGTCTGCTCTGTAAGAAAAAAAAAAAAAAAAAGATTTTTAGAAGTTGTAAATAAACCAAAGATTAAGTATACATTTACAAGAAAATTTTTAATTAAATGTTACATTGTAATCTTTGTTAAATGTACTAACAATTTGAGTGAAAATCTTTTCAAATAAAATTCTTAACCAATTTCTTCCTTTTTTTCTGAAAAAGAATCTAAGTGTTACTTCACAACAAAAACTGCAAAAGTGTTTCTATGTGGTTGTTAGAATGTTGTTAAATGGTTGCTAAGATGTATGTTTACGGCCTCTCGTGAAAATGCTACAGAAAGACGCACACACTGAACTACAAACGAGTAATTGAATTAAATCAACCATATCCAAAAATGAAGTCAACATTTGGATTTCTCATATTTCCCAACTCAATCCTGCTCAGCATCTCTTTCTCTTTTGCCGATCCCATCCCCCTCTCACAAACCCTCTTTCATCTCTTATTTTTGGTAAAAAATGTGTGAATCACATGTCGGGTCTGGCTGATGTTTACTGCACGTCTGAAATGAAACATGTTTGTTGATTTTAGCTGTTAGTCTGAACACAAGTTCTCATGGGACTCAATTGATTCGATAAAGACTGAGCGATGGTTCCGTTTATCCAGTTCAAATAATTTATTCGTATTCACACATGCAAAAACATTCAGCCAAACATGCGTTTCATTCATCTTCAGACTAATGCAAACATAGCTTTAATGGAGAGTTTACAAACACTCATGCTTTACCAAAACGTAACATGCAGCAAAGTGCACCAACTAAACTGTTTTATTAGCTTTCTGTTAGGAAGACACGTCAGATAAAACACAGACAGAGTGAAAAGGAAAAGAAAAGAAGGACAAACTTCAGAGGGAAGAGTGTGAGGATGAGTTTGGGATCGACGCCCCACATCTAAATACATAATGAGCCTTAATGGCTGCCATTTCACCACGTAACCAGCAGCAACCACTGCTTCGAGGAAAAAATGTCCAGCCTTTCGCCTCTCAAGTGTGTGTGTGCGTTTGAAGAAAACAGCACAAACAAAAGAAATGACACTCCCTAAACTTCACCGTTTCTTCTAGATTTTTCTTTCTTCTCCCATCAGCAATGCTCGTCTTCTGTGCATTTGTAGTTTCTGTGAATGTTCTGTAAGTGTTTGTGCTCTTGAAGGCGTGTGATGATCTTGAGTTCAGTTCAGTATTTAAAGACAGACTGACAGAGAGAGTTTGTGCCTATTCAGCACTGCCATCTAGAGCTCTGCTTACACAACTACACATACACACACACACACACACACACACACACACACTCGATGACCTCTGAAAATCAAGCATTCAGGGTGAAAAGAAAAAAAAAGTCTCTCCGAATTATACCAATATTATCATTAAAAATGCATTTTACAATAAGATTAATTCAGCTTATTTTAGGATTTTTTTATTTGCATTATTTTAGTATGATAAACCTTTTAACAGACAATCTCATGAAACCTGATAAAAACATGCCCAGGTCATATTTCCAAAACTAAATAAATAAATAAATAAATACATGCATACATATGTGTGTGTGTGTGTGTGTGTGTATGTATATACATACATACAGGTGCATCTCAAATTAGAATGCCGTGGAAAAGTTCATTTATTTCAGTAATTCAACTCAAATTGTGAAACTCGTGTATTAAATAAATTCAGTGCACAGAGACTGAAGTAGTTTAAGTCTTTGGTTCTTTTAATTGTGATGATTTTGGCTCACATTTAACAAAAACCCACCAATTCACTATCTCAAATTAGAATACTTCATAAGACCAATAAAAAAACATTTTTAGTGAATTGTTGGCCTTCTGGAAAGTATGTTCATTTACTGTATATGTACTCAATACTTGGTAGGGGCTCCTTTTGCTTTAATTACTGCCTCAATTCGGCGTGGCATGGAGGTGATCAGTTTGTGGCACTGCTGAGGTGGTATGGAAGCCCAGGTTTCTTTGACAGTGGCCTTCAGCTCATCTGCATTTTTTGGTCTCTTGTTTCTCATTTTCCTCTTGACAATACCCCATAGATTCTCTATGGGGTTCAGGTCTGGTGAGTTTGCTGGCCAGTCAAGCACACCAACACCATGGTCATTTAACCAACTTCTGGTGCTTTTGGCAGTGTGGGCAGGTGCTAAATCCTGCTGGAAAATGAAATCAGCATCTTTAAAAAGCTAGTCAGCAGAAGGAAGCATGAAGTGCTCCAAAATTTCTTGGTAAACGGGTGCAGTGACTTTGGTTTTCAAAAAACACAATGGACCAACACCAACAGATGAAACTTAACACTGGACTTCAAGCAACTTGGGCTATGAGCTTCTCCACCCTTCCTCCAGACTCTAGGACCTTGGTTTCCAAATGAAATACAAAACTTGCTCTCATCTGAAAAGAGGACTTTGGACCACTGGGCAACAGTCCAGTTCTTCTTCTCCTTAGCCCAGGTAAGACGCCTCTGACGTTGTCTGTGGTTCAGGAGTGGCTTAACAAGAGGAATACGACAACTGTAGCCAAATTCCTTGACACGTCTGTGTGTGGTGGCTCTTGATGCCTTGACCCCAGCCTCAGTCCATTCCTTGTGAAGTTCACCCAAATTCTTGAATCGATTTTGCTTGACAATCCTCATAAGGCTGCGGTTCTCTCGGTTGGTTGTGCATCTTTTTCTTCCACACTTTTTCCTTCCACTCAACTTTCTGCTAACATGCTTGGATACAGCACTCTGTGAACAGCCAGCTTCTTTGGCAATGAATGTTTGTGGCTTACCCTCCTTGTGAAGGGTGTCAATGATTGTCTTCTGGACAACTGTCAGATCAGCAGTCTTCCCCATGATTGTGTAGCCTAGTGAACCAAACTGAGAGACCATTTTGAAGGTTCAGGAAACCTTTGCAGGTGTTTTGAGTTGATTAGCTGATTGGCATGTCACCATATTCTAATTTGTTGAGATAGTGAATTGGTGGGTTTTTGTTAAATGTGAGCCAAAATCATCACAATTAAAAGAACCAAAGACTTACACTACTTCAGTCTGTGTGCATTGGATTTATTTAATACACAAGTTTCACAATTTGAGTTGAATTACTGAAATAAATGAACTTTTCCACAACATTCTAATTTATTGAGATGCACCTGTACATATAAGTAAATATAAAAAGATTAAAAAGTTTTTATTAAATGAAATAAAGTCAAAATATGAAATGAAATTACATAGATGAAAAATTAAAAATAAGAAATGCTGTCTTGGCAACTAACTAAAATTAAATGAGTTGAAATACTAAAGATATAAATAAAATAAATAAAAATAAAAGCTAAACAGAAAACTAAAAATACAAGCTAAACAAAAAACAATAAAATGACAAAAACATACCAGTTACTTTAAAATAAAAAAGTTATTTAAAACTATTAATAAATACTATAATTGTATAATAATACTAAAATAACACTAACTTTATGTTGAACATAGATGTTTTTAAATATTTTTTAAACATATATGTATTCAAATATTTTTTGAGGTGAAATATGGCCTGGACATGTATTTGTGAGAAACGAATACATTTTAGTCCAACCTGGATGCATGAGAACTGTAAAGTATCATTGCTGAATTTTATTGCAGTCATGAATCACCATCAAACATAATAATTATCATGATTTCTTAGATCTATTTCCCATGCAAACACAACTTTAAAATACATACTGTATGCATGTGCTCTATAAATGTATAATACAGAAACAAATCCAGCCTTACTGCATCACCGTGCATTAAATAAAACATCTGATTAATATATGACAAATACCTGCCATGAATATCCATAATGAATTATTCAAACATCCTCCTGATGGACCCGCCGCTGTCATTTATCTCCACATACAGATCGAGCAGAAGTAGTTCACTAGAAGTCCACAGACTGTGTACAATCATCCAGCAGGCCATTCAAACAGGAGGCTAATGCACAGCAAAAAGCTTTTCCAGCCATTTTCTCCAACAAATCTCTGACTTTAAGCCAGCAGTTGTCGGCAGACGGCCAAAGCGCTGTTTATTTGTACAAATACTGTAACAACTAAGCTGTCTGAAAATAAAGCGTTCCGCAACCCTGGAACCATTTCTGAATGTGTCAGCGTGGTGAAAATTATTAAACCATACCGTACAGGAAAAACAAAATAATCTGCTTACTGTACCATGACACTCCTACACTGAAAATGAATGATTCAGGAGGAAAAGAGCTTAGAAAATACACATAAGAAGGGATGAGATGGTAGAGTAGTGGACAACTCATTCAACTTCTCAGTCAATCTAACCATCTCTGAAAAGCTGCATCTCTAAATTCATCCCATTTAAAGCCCCGCTGCTGCAGCCATCAAAGTGCTTTTCTAACAAATTGACCGTTTGCAACAATAAATTTCAAGACAATTACCGTCTGACTTGATCTTGCCTGCTGTGAGCAACATTTCTGTTTTTATACATAGCAGGTACATCACCATTTGTGTGATGACTATGATGCTCTTGTGCAAGAGCTTATAATTATCTTTTATCTATCACTTACCGGATTGAAAGGCTGCGTTCAATATAGTGCTAAAAAATGAGTCTAATCCCTTAACCAGATTAGTTATACAATATTAAAGAAGTTAAGACAATTAACCACACACAGACGTCTTACCCCTAAACACAGACGACTCATTAGGTCCAGAGAAGAGCCCATCCTGACAGTGAAACTCACACACAGTCTGGTTTTGTCTCCAGCTTTCTGAAGGCTCTCAGCATGTCAGGTTGCATTCGAACACCTGAGCCTCTATTACACGACGCAGGCAGGTAATGAGGGCTCGACTTTCATGCTATTATACACACTACATTAAATATTCATACAAAACCCTCTGTGTGCATTTTGAAACACAACTTTAGGGAATTACTTCACCCAAAAATGAAAATTCTGTTCTTATTTACTTTATGTATTTAATATAAGCCTCTTCTGCTCACGAAAGCTGCATTTATTTGATTAAAACTGCAATAAAAACAGTAAAAATATGAAATATTATTGCAATTTAAAAGAACTGTTTTCTCTTTGAATATACTGTAAAATGTAACTTATTCATGCAATGCAAAGCTGAATTTTCAGCATCATTACTACGTTCTTCACTGTCACATGATCCTTCAGAAATCATTCTAATATGCTAATTTGCTGTTCAAATATTATACCTTATTATTGTTGCTCAAAAATTAAAAAAGGTTATCAATAACCATTATCAATACTAAAAGATTTTTGCCACTTAATATATTTGTGGAAACCATGCTCGTTTTTTCAGGACTCTTTGATGAAAGTTCAAAGAACAGCATTTATATTTTACCAATAAATGTCTTTACTGTCACTTTTGATGCATTTAATGTGTCCTTGACAAATAAAAGTATTCATTTCTTTTTTTTTTACTTACCCTAAACTTATGAAGTAGTGTATTACAATTTTCACAAAAATATTAAACAACAAAACTATTTTTTAACATTGATAATACTCAGAAATGTTTTTGAGCAGCAAATCAGCATATTAGAATGATTTCTGAAGAGTAATGATGCTGAAAATTCAGCTTTGATCACAGGAATCAATTACATTTTACAATATATTAAAAAGAACATTTTAAACTGCAATAATATTTTGCAATTTTAGTGTATTTTTAGATCGAATAAATGCATCTATGGTGAGCAAAAAAGACAAAAACATTGTCTTTTAAAAATGTTAAAAAAAAAAAAACCTTAATTAATCCAAGTCTCAAATATCATTTGCAATTGCATTTAATTTCAAGTTCTTGAACCAGTTTGCATAAAAATGACTTTTGAGCGCTTCAGCAAAGAAAAACTTTAGGGTTCCATAGAAATAAATAACCACACAGAGATTTTGAACAACATGAGGTTGAGTAAATAATGACCGAATGCTCATTTCCAGGTGAACTGTCCCTTTAAAAGAAGCTAAGTTTGGACACAGAACTACTCACAAACTTCCTCTTCAGTTTGACTTTGGGATCGGTGAAGCTCCTCCCCTCTGGCTGGGCGGGTTCAAACTCCGCCTCTCCCAGGTGATCATCAGCTGAGATGCTTTTCCTCAGATATGCCGCCCGCCGCCGGAAATGTGAGAACGGCGACTGAGAGCGCGGCCGCGGGTCGCCGGCACCTGGAGCCACGTCTGCCTCGTTTTCATCTTCCAGCCGCCACATCTCGCCTGAGGATGGACACACGGGCACGATTCTGATCACACATCACTGAAATATCACACACGGCATATTTAACCTTATTTCGCCGCTGGATATTCCCAGGCAGCCGGCTAGATCTGTGACTCTCAGATGAGGACGTTAGGGAGCTGTCAGGCCGCTGGAACAGAGTTATTCATGTTTATTAGACTTGAGTCAGTCAAATCTGGGTCAGAGTTTCTAGCAGATATTACGGCCCTCATTTGGCATGATCCCAACATAATGAGCACGTCAAACACGCTGAGGGAGACGGCTGGGATTCGGTGTGTGTGTGTGTTGAAACGGCACCATGCTCCACTGTTGGCGATGATGGTTGCTAAGCAACTAGAATGGGGAGGAAGCCAAAGACTTTAGGTTTAACATTTGAGAGACAGTGAAAAAATCCTTCACAGAAGCTTTTCACAAGAGCAGCTCAGCTGTGAGAATCGAGGAGAAAAGTGTGAGAAAGAGAGAGAGCGAGAGAAAGAGGGGGGATTTGGCTGAGGGGTGCGGGCTGAAGTAAATATGGAGTACGCACAGACGGCGAACGCGCTAAACAATCGCACATGGCGTAAAGCTCACACATGTTGTGAATGGAATGTGCCGCGTGGAAGCTTCCCGTTCCAGACGTCGTCCATTCACAACTACACTGCCAGTTCGATCAATTCTGTCTCTTGTCTCTCGCTGATGTTTTAATCACAATTATTATTTTTGCTCAATAGAGCAACTGATGGACAATTGTGCATTCAAATGCTGAAGCTATTCAAACTGAAAGAAAAGAGAATGAATTTTACAAAACATATTGCATTCTAAAATCAAAACAAAGAAACTAAAAAATTATGTTTTGCATGAAGGAAATGCAGCCTATTTTTGGACCAATAAGAGTTTCTGCATTGACATTTTCATGACAATTTTAGCTACTAATTCTCATCACTGTAATACCAAAAAAATTATAGAACTGACAGTGTTGCTATTGTTAACTAAAACATTTCAAAATTGATTTTGTTATTTGGAGGAAAAAAAAAAAAAAACCTTTTAAATGTTATTTTGGCAACTAACTAAAAAGTGCTAAAATTACTACTAACTAATGCAAAAAGTGAAAAAATATATATTAAAGCAATAAGACATATTTATTTAAAAATCTAATAAGAATTACAAAAGCACATAAAATTATTAAAACTGAAAATATAAAAATAAAAGCCAATTCAAAATTTCTAAATCAAAGCATCCTAAAATCAAAAAGAAATCTCAAATTATATTTTAATTATAATATATTGACATTTTCATGACATTTTTAGCTACAAATTCACATTTCTGTAATGCAAAACATATGAATATTATAGTTTATTATATATTATTGTAATGTGATAATGTGAAAATTATGTAATATTTAAATTGTACATTATTTATTTAATATAGTAGTATTTGATTTAACTACCTTTAATTAATGCTGATTTAATTAACAAAATCAACACATTATAGTAATTGTTATGAATGTAAACACTAAGAACAAATGTAATTATTTTATATAATTTTATAATACAGAATGATTAATTTATAATATAATAATATAATTTAATATATAATATACTTATTTTATAAAACATACAATATTTATAATGTATTTTTTTTTTTAAAGAGCGAACTGGACTCATTTTTGAGGGAAATGAAAATATTGAAAACAAAATCTAAGTGTTCTTAATTCAAAATGAATCATTTTCATTTGATTTCAGGGTGAAATGTGAGCTTTCCATGAGATTCACCCAAGAACAGAGCTTTTTTTCCCCTGCGTCTCGTCTAGTTCACAGCAAAAGATATGTTTTGCCAACATAGCTCTGCAGTTTAAATAAACACAAACACACACACAGTACCTGCAGGAGGCAGCGTACACGCTTCAAGACCACCAGGGCTGGAGGGAACACGCGGGCGCTGTTGATGTTCACAAACGTTCTCCGACTGCTGCACGCGGATGGCGGCTGGAGACTGAGGGATGCTGGGTAACGTCCTGGATTTGGCCAAGAGAGGCCTCTGTAGCCGTCGCTCCAAAGACCTGGAGCACAAACAATCAGAACCAATAATACATCAATAATCAATCACAGTCTCATTCATTAAAATGCATGCATGTCTGAAATAAACTCAATAATAAAATAAACAATCAGTTCCAAGCAATGATTGTCCTGCATAATGTTTTACATTGTATGCATGTGTGTGGCTGTGTAAACACTTGATTTATGATGCTTTCTATGAGATTATGTATGCATTTGTTATTTATCTATTTATTTATTTATTGCTATGGTTTAATAATTAGTGCAACTATACTTAATGCATCATGGAATGAAATAGTTTTAATGTGTCTCAAGACAACTGAAACACTTTGTCCTAATCGCTGTGTAAAGTCTGCATGCATTACATGAACATGTTTGGATCGGTGTGTCTGTAAGGTTACAGTAATATTAAAAACATTATTTTTCAAGCGTGCAAGATGGAGTGTAACAGCGTGTGAAGATTTGGCTGCATTCGTGTGTGAATGTCTGGCAACAACGGAGCAGCGAATTCCAAACTGCATGAGGAAATTCTACAGCAGAATGTGACGGCGTCTGTCTGTGATCTGAACAGGCGTCGGGTTATGCAACGCGATTTCCATCCAAAACACTGGAGTAAATCAAAGCTACAGTGCAAACAGAAGATGTTCTGCATTTTATAAAGTCCAGATACAATAATCTCACTACAAAACATCCCAAAAACTACTGAAACACAGAAATAATGGAAAGTCACAGCACAGATGTGAACAGCAGCTGCAGAGAGCTTGATTGAGGTCTGTCCCCGTAAATATACTTCACTACTGATCAAATATTAAAGGCTGCATATGGTTTTCCCATCATTAGTCAAGCTTAGTTAAACTATTCATTTAATAAAGCACATATGCAAAACTGACTAATGTTACAACTGATGACATTAAATTTATCAAGACCATCCAGATCATATTATGGACTAGAATTAAATTTGAAGTAATAAAGAAAATGTGATTTAATTAATATTCACTGAGTTTAATAAAGAAAGAAGATAAATACTAGAGCAGAAAATAAAAGCAAGTGACCATTCAATTTTTAATACGTTCCTGATCTTATTGTGATTCATCGGTGTATGTTATTCCAAATTTAACAAGAAAAAAAATGTTTGACTTTGTAATCTTTTTTAAAAATGTAGTAACTTCCTCTGCCTTTGAAACAGTTTCTCTCTTTGGTTGACATCAGTGTTTTTCCAACTTCTCCCCTGCAAACACCTGGCTTGATTCTGGTTTTTCTAGTTTTCATGATCCCATCAAATCAACAGAGAAAAACAAATCCTGACCTACATTTTTTTTCTAATTTAATACCATGTTTCACTTGTTATATGTTCTTACAGAGCACAGACTTTAAAATGACAGAACTGGTAGATTTGTTAATGTTAAGTAAAACTTAAAGCTAAAAATCATTTTCATTAATTGAAATAAAGCTAAAAATAAAACATAAATATTAGATGAAAAATGTAAACTTAAACTTAACCATTTTTTTTAAATGCCTTTATTTTTAGGCAATAAGAAAATTTAAGCAAAAAACATTACTGTAATGTGAAAAATTATATATTATTTACATTGCACAGTAATGTTTTATATGGCAGTATTTTGTTTTCCAATTAAAGAAAAACAAACTTAAATACTGCCTTGGTCAAAAACTGAAATAAAAGTTGAAGCTGAAGTGCTGAAATTTCTACAACTAAAGCTTGAATAAATATAAATTAAATCTAAATAGATTTTTTTTTAAATAATTAATAATAATGACAAAAGCACACAACAAAATTACTAAAACAAACTAAAATTAAAATATAAAAATAATATAAATTTAAATATAAATTTAAAGCTCATTCAAAATGATTATAAATACTATAACTGTATTTAAATAAAATTAATATAACACTGAGAATTGACTGAGAATTTCCAGCCGCATATATGCTTTCATTCTATTAAAAAAAAAAAATAAAAAAACAGATTAATACATCCAAAATTTCCCCTAATGTGTTAAAAAAATAAAATCTTCAAATTAGGAACACCATGAAGATGAGTAAATGATATCATAATGTTCGTCCTTCTACATTTCCAGCGTCTCAGATATTTCTCCTGAGAAAAAGGCTCCAATAAGAGCCTTTCAGATCAGATCTCAAAAACATTTCAATTTGTGCTCAAATTTGCAAAGACAGCAAAGTCTGCCATCAAAAATAAAAGATCTCAATATGAACTCATCAGCAATGATCTGAGCTGCTGCACATTCATTCACATTTGCAGCTCTCTTACTGTACAGTCTCACTGGTGTGTTTTTATTTCTCCAAAGGAATTTTACAAGAAAACTAGAACATAATGTAACAAACACCTGAGCAATAAAGACAAAGACACCAGACTGCATTCACAGATTTGATGTAAGAGCTTTTACACCTTTTCAAAGGTTGATGACTACAACATTCAGATGAGTCAGTTCAGTCCCCACCAATCACAGTTCCCCATCTGTTCCCTCACTCTAAATTCTCTCCTTTCATTGGCTGCTCATTTCTCTCATCCCGCCCTGTTCTGTCCGCACACTGACCAGATGATTTCTGCCCCGTCCAGGTGAACTGACCGCACTTTAACTCTCCAGGACACACTACACACATCAATCACTGTTAGCCAAAAGAAAGAAGTCTCAGATTGTCCTTGAAGTCTTGATTATCCTCTATATTTATGACTGATTTTTGAATGTGCTTATCTTGTTTTAAGGTAATGCATGTCAGCATTACTAAAGTATTAACCAATCACACCTGTCATCTTCAAAATAAAAGTCTGAAATCTCAGGCAGCAGGACACACATGCATCCATGCACACACAGAACACACACCGCGCACACACAAAACCGCGCTCTGATTTTGGAGTACCTGGCCTCGGCTATCGTGCAGCAGTAACTGCCGCTGCGACGGCCGTCCCTCCGAGCCATGAGCTCATCCCTGGAACGCCGTCGGTTAAAGTAATCCGTAAGTTTCCCGAAACTTGCCATTCTGTCCCTCGTGTGCATGCGTCCGCGTTCTGCTGTTATTCCACGAGTGGCTGTGTCATATTCCTTCACTCACATCCCCACGATTCCCACAGAAACAGCAGTGAACGCGGAACAGCAGCAGTCGCACATTCACACACTGAAAATAGCCACGCTCATGAACTTCCTTCAAAAGCAGCCTGCCGTGAGAGAGACGCAACGAGATGGATGCGAGCGAGTTTAGTGTGTCTTTCAGCATTCTCCCTCCGGAGCATCATCAGTGCTGCTGCAACATCATCAGCATCCTGCATCTCTCGCTCTAACTCAGCCTCTCTCAAGCTCTCTCTCAAGCTCTCTCTCTCTCTCTCTCATAAATGCATGCCGAACGCTCTGAAAGAACTAATATGATATAGAGCAGAGGAGGAGCAAAAAATGAATGAGTAAAGATCAAAAAGGAATCAGAGAAAGGCAGCGACGCTGCTAGAACGAGTGATTTTTGCCAACTGTTCTGCATTCAGAACGACGCATCTCTATTTGTGTGTGTGTGTGTGTGTGTGTGTGTGTGTGTGTCTGTGTGAATCCTGCTTTGATAAAGACGGCAGCCTGGGCTGCACTTCAGAGAGAGGAGTTCATAAAATCAATATGGGCTGAGAATGGGAGAGCATCACTTGTCTTTTTGTGCTCCAGTTCATCTATTACATCCCTTTTTTCTTTAACTTCTTGGCTGAATATTGAAAGTAAATTAAAATGCAATGTAAAAAATGAAAAAGGGTAAAAGATTGCATCATTAGCTGGCCCATTTTTGCCTGCTGCAAGCAAAACCGAGTGCATATATATTGCACAGTGATGGCAGATTTACAGGGCTTTGTCCAGCATATTTTCCTCCCCACAGCATCTCGCTTCTGCTACCGTCTGCGGTTTTGCTCCCCTGATAGAAACTAAATATGGTGGGGATGGATGTAACAGAATGTATATACAGGTCATGTTAATCGAGGGAGTGAAATCAACCAAACTATCAAAGTAAATGCAATCAAACGCACCAAAGCAAAGCCCAATCATTATGGATTTTAAGCCAGGTCTGCGTGACTTATAAGGTCAGTATAAAGTTTCTGTGCTGTTTTCATTTTCAATGCAGTTTTAGTAATTTTAACAGATAGATCACCCAAAAATTAATATTCTGTCATTATTTTTCAACCTCATTCCAAACACATATGACTAAATTAAAACAGACTCGTTGCCATTTCTTTTAAATTGCATGAAAATTGGTGAAAAGGGTAAAAGGGTGATGACAATTTCCATTTTTGGGTGACATAAGACACTAAAAATCTCATATACACTAGCATTTAAAAGTTTGAGGTCATTAAGAAATTTATACTTTTATTCAGCGAGGATGCATTAAATTGATCAGTGAAAGTAAATACATTTACAATGTCTCAAAATATTTCTATTTCATATTTCAAGTGCTGTTCTTTTGAAATTTCTATTCATCAAAAAAATCCTGAAAAATGTATCATGGTTTCTTCAAAAATATTCAGCAGCACAACCGTTTTCAACGCTGATAATAATCAGAAATGTTTGAAATATTTGAGCAGGAAATCAGCTGACACTGAAGACTGGAGTAATGATGCTGAAAATTCAGCTTTGATCACAAGAATAAATTACATTTTACAATATATTTGCATAAAAAAACAGCAATTTTAAATTGTAAAAATATTTCATAATATTATAGTTTTTACTGAATTTTTAAACAAATAAACCCAGCCTAGGTGAGCAGAAGAGACTTACTGACTTCAAACAGTAGTATATATTGAATGGACAGTATAGCATGAAATAGTTTGCAATGCATTAGGCTATATGAATTTGTAAACTAGGAATTAGGTGGATATTTGTAATAAAAGCATCACGCTTTTCAGAGTTCATGAGCACACAAAAAAGAAATGTGTGAACATCACAGACAAGGGCTCTGAGCATGTGTCATACATCTCGGGTTAAAAAAACCCATGCTGGTAACAACAATAGAGATGATGATGGTGATATCTGCTGCCTCTGGAAGAAACATCAAAAATAGCACATGTGTGTCATGACCTGACTGCAGCGATCAATACAGCTTCAGATCACAGCTGTGATCATATTTTGCGTTTGTTAGTGTGCTAACCCGACTCTCTCATATCAAACATCCAACCCTGTGCAAAATGAAAATTATATTTCATATGATACTATGGTTGTCTGAGCATCACGACCAGCACAATACAGCAGCACTGACTTGACCAATGATGTGAGTTTGGGGAGGGACTATCCGTTTGTCCGACCAATGAGAGAAGTGCGGAATGTTCGGGAAACTATCCACTGTTTTTAGAATTCTATTTAGAGTCACTGCAATTTTAAAAAACACAACATCACTGGCAGTTGAAATTAATTAATATGTGGAGTACTAACTGTAACAAGAAAACTTTCACATATTAGTACATGACCTCCATATAAGCATTCTGACTGACGACTGCAATGACTGCATGTTTATGGCAAAAGTAGCACATCATATTCTCTGCATACAGAAAATGTGAATGCTGAGCACAACATTAATACTGCATACTACAAAAACAGTAATAATACTATTGTGTTATGCTGTTCCAAAGAATGATAGACACATATGAAGAAGGAACATTGCCCTCTAGTGTCTTCTGCTCTCTTTCTTACACACACTGGATGAGCCAGTATGTTGTTTTTAAATCACAGATCATTGATGCTGCTGGTTTTGGTGGCGGTTTATCTTGTGGCTCTATCGCTGGACCCTGAGGACTGCTCATGTACACACTACTAGAGGAACCAGTGTGGATTTAATACAGCAGTACGGCCCAGACACTAACTTGTTCCTCATGGTTAATGGAGTAGTTGACCCAAAAATGAAAATTTGCTGAAAATGTTCTCACCCTCAGGCCATCCAAGATGTAGATGAGTTTGTTTCTACATTAGAACAGATTTGGAGAAATGTAGCATTCCATCACTTGCTCACCAATGGATTCTCTGCAGTGAATGGATGCCGTCAGAATGAGAGTCCAAACAGCTGATAAAAACAAAAATCCACACCACTCCAGTCCATTAATTAACATCTTGTGAAGTTAAAAGGTGTGCGTTTGTAAGAAACAAACCCATCATTAAGATGTTTTAACTTTTTAGACGGTCACTTCTGGCCAAAACATCTATAGTCTATAATCCATAATAAAGCCTCCTTGTTGTCATCTCAAAATCCACTCACATATTTGTTTAGGACTATTTTGGCTAGTAAACGGTGCTTGATCTGTGCATATTTCTCACTATATTCAGACAAGACAGCTTTTCACTTAGAAAGCAATACTATAGAGGACTAAAGGATTTTAGTCGGAATCAATGGTTTGAAGTTAAAACATCTTGATGGATTTGTTTCTTACAAACACACAGCTTTTGGATTCACAAGTCATTAATTGATGGAATGGAGTGGTGTGGATTACTTGTGGATTATTGTGATGTTTTTATCAGCTGTTTGGACTCTCATTCTGACAGCACCCATTCACTGCAGAGGATCCACTGGTGAGCAAGTGATCTAATGCTACATATCTCCAATTCTGTTCTGATGAAGAAACAAACTCATCTACATCCTGGATGGCCTGAGAGTGAGTACATTTTAAACAAATTTTCATTTGAGTGAAAATTTTTTTACATTATACTTAACACCTACACTGAATCTACAAATGGGCTGCAGTGGGTGGGATGATGACGAATGAGTGGTAGGAGGAGCTAAAGCCAATATTGTCACCTTTAACCTGCTTCAACTCACGAAACGATGTGCCTCATCGTGTGACAGCAGAAGTGTTTCCCTTTATAGACATGATGGGTTTTAAAATCAAACACTAATAAAATGACACTCAGTCTGGGACTGTGATGCCCTCAGGAAGTGTGTGCGTCATTTCAGCAAAATGACATTAGCACTTCCTGTTGAACAGAATTATTTTCACCACTATTCATCAATATTGCGTCAATAAATTTGAGCTTAATTAGGCATCTCAGTAAAGGGTCTGAATTTTTACGTTAATTAGAGAAAATCAAAGAAAAATAGCTCGTCATATATATACATATACATACATATATATATATATATATATATATATATATATATATATATATATATATATATATATATATATATATATATATATATATATATATACACACACACACACACACAAACAGGTGCATCTCAATAAATTAGAATGTCGTGGAAAAGTTCATATATTTCAGTAATTCAACTCAAACTGTGAAACTCGTGTATTAAATAAATTCAGTGCACACAGACTGAAGCAGTTTAAGTCTTTGGTTCTTTTAATTGTGATGATTTTGGCTCACATTTAACAAAAACCCACCAATTCACTATCTCAACAAATTAGAATACTTCATAAGACCAATAATAAAAACATTTTTAGTGAATTGTTGGCCTTCTGGAAAGTATGTTCATTTACTGTATATGTACTCAATACTTGGTAGGGGCTCCTTTTGCTTTAATTACTGCCTCAATTCAGCGTGGCATGGAGGTGATCAGTTTGTGGCACTGCTGAGGTGGTATGGAAGCCCAGGTTTCTTTGACAGTGGCCTTCAGCTCATCTGCATTTTTTGGTCTCTTGTTTCTCATTTTCCTCTTGACAATACCCCATAGATTCTCTATGGGGTTCAGGTCTGGTGAGTTTGCTGGCCAGTCAAGCACACCAACACCATGGTCATTTAACCAACTTTTGGTGCTTTTGGCAGTGTGGGCAGGTGCCAAATCCTGCTGGAAAATGAAATCAGCATCTTTAAAAAGCTGGTCAGCAGAAGGAAGCATGAAGTGCTCCAAAATTTCTTGGTAAATGGGTGCAGTGACTTTGGTTTTCAAGAAACACAATGGACCAACACCAGCAGATGACATTGCACCCCAAATCATCACAGACTGTGGAAACTTAACACTGGACTTCAAGCAACTTGGGCTATGAGCTTCTCCACCCTTCCTTCAGACTCTAGGACCTTGGTTTCCAAATGAAATACTAAACTTGCTCTCATCTGAAAAGAGGACTTTGGACCACTGGGCAACAGTCCAGTTCTTCTTCTCCTCAGCCCAGGTAAGACGCCTCTGACGTTGTCTGTGGTTCAAGAGTGGCTTAACAAGAGGAATACGACAACTGTAGCCAAATTCCTTGACACGTCTGTGTGTGGTGGCTCTTGATGCATTGACCCCAGCCTCAGTCCATTCCTTGTGAAGTTCACCCAAATTCTTGAATTGATTTTGCTTGATAATCCTCATAAGGCTGCGATTCTCTCGGTTGGTTGTGCATCTTTTTCTTCCACACTTTTTCCTTCCACTCAACTTTCTGTTAACATGCTTGGATACAGCACTCTGTGAACAGCCAGCTTCTTTGGCAATGAATGTTTGTGGCTTACCCTCCTTGTGAAGGGTGTCAATGATTGTCTTCTGGACAACTGTCAGATCAGCAGTCTTCCCCATGATTGTGTAGCCTAGTGAACCAAACTGAGAGACCATTTTGAAGGCTCAGGAAACCTTTGCAGGTGTTTTGAGTTGATTAGCTGATTGGCATGTCACCATATTCTAATTTGTTGAGATAGTGAATTGGTGGGTTTTTGTTAAATGTGAGCCAAAATCTTCACAATTAAAAGAACCAAAGACTTAAACTACTTCAGTCTGTGTGCACTGAATTTATTTAATACATGAGTTTCACAATTTGAGTTGAATTACTGAAATAAATGAACTTTTCCATGAAATTCTAATTTATTGAGATGAACTTGTGTATATATATATATATATATATATATATATATATATATATATATGGACAAATTAGCCTAATAGTGTAATCTATTAACTACGCATAAAAACCCATCTTTTTACTTAAGTATCAGATATGGGTGTCATGCCATAAAATATTTTTAATACAACTGACTTTGTATTTATGAATTTAATAGAAACAATTTACTAATTATAACTCTTTCATTGTACAGAAAGCAAAGAACATTTACATTATCAAAGAACATTTTAAGCACTCTCAAAAACTCTCATTATAATCACTGAAGCTGTTTACACTGTGAAATAAATAACCTACTTAGGCCTACATCGTATGTACATCTGCACTATTGTTTCTGATGATCATCAGAGAGCAGAATTCCTTCAGCTAAAGCGCGCACTGAGCAAAACATTTCCGCGATGACTCATCTGAACGCCTCTGATTGGTCACTGCATTCATAAGCTCAACAGAATCGTGTGTGATTTGTTACAATGTGCAGCTGTAAAAATGCGTCTGTCTCTGGCTCAGCACCAGCCAAAGCACGAACGCTGATTTGAATTTAGCAGCCGATGCTGTGCTGCACTGCACGTTCTAATAACGCCAGTGTGATTGTATGAAATATAAAAAATATTATTTGGCTATTTTTTGTCTTTTGGAAACTGCATTCAAAATCCACTTGGCTCAAAAATTTGAGGGGGCACGTGCCCCTCAGTTTGAATGGGCATGACGCCTCTGGTATAAACAGTGTAGAGTTGTGATCAACCCATATGGGTTACTAGTACTAAAAGGAGAAGTGACTGATGGATGATATGTGATACAGACCAATGCCATTTAAATGAAGATGTCCACATGTTCACTTAAACTCAGTTGATATTTTTACACAATATTTAATTGAAATTCACACTACTATCTAAAAGAAAATTGGTAGTCTTTGAAACCGACAGACGGGAGGGTTAATATTCGTTTTAATCAGCCAATCCTGATAATCTCAACATGGCCAAATATTGGCTGATTTATAGGCGTCTGAATAGTCCTCTAAAAGCACAGTACATCAAGGCCTGTCTTTAGGGCTTTTAAACATGATGAATATTGATGTGCGTGTTAATGAAATGCAAAACGTGAAGACTTACTCCATCAGCGTGTCCATACTGAATACATCAACATAACAGCCAGCGAACATCACGCCAGACACATCCTGAGAGAAACACAGACACACACGGTTAGGATTTCAGCTTCTGTTCAGGTTTACACACAGGAAAAGAGGAATCATCACTAGAGTTGTTCCTCTTCACCTTTAAATTTGTAACCAATTTAGTTTGTTTTTCCAATCTAATCAACCTGAAAAACACAACTCTGCTGATAATCAGGAACACTTTTGATTACACTGGATAGGAAAAAGTGGACAGTCTCATCTGGGAAAGAAGATTAATTTAAACACATGAACCTTTAGTACAGGAAACTATAGAAACTTGTTTACTAAAAAAAAAAAAAAGACAAAACATAATTCCTACTTTTTTATCTCACAATTTGGACATTTTTCCTTACAATTCTGAGTTTCTATCTCACAAATTATCATCAATTTCTCTTACAAATTCTGAGAAGGAATTTCTGAATTGCAAGATATAAATTCAGAATTGTGAAACATAAATGTAGAATTGCAAGATATAAACGTGCAATTCTCAGAAAAAAAGAGTTGTGAGACAAAAAGTTGAAATGACCTTTTTTATTGTGGAAAAAAACATTTGCAAGATGGAAACTAAGAATTCTGAGGAAAAAAAAATTTGCAAGATAGAAACTCAAAATTGTGAGATATAAATGCAGATTTGAGAGATATAAATACAGAATTGAGAGATATAAACTTGCAATTCATAGAGAAAAATTCAGAATGGTGGGATTAAAAAGATCACAATTAGGCCTGTTTTTTATTGTGAATATACAATTGCGAGATATAATTAAGAATTTCAAGATGTAAACTCAGAACTACAAGCAAAAAAGTCAGAATTTAAGATATAATCTCAGACTTTCAATACGTAAATTCTCAACTCTGAGAAAAAAAGTCAGAATTGCGAGAAAGGAAAAAAAAATGTTATAATTTTATTGTGAATTGTAAACTCAGAATTGCGAGAAACTCAGAATTCTGAGTTTACGTCTTGCAATTCTGAAAAAAAGTCTGGACTGTGAGACAAACTCAGAAGAATTGCGAGGAAAAAAAACGGCTTAAGTGTGAGATAAAAAGTTACAATTGCCATTCTTATTACAAAGAAACAACTGAGATGTAAACTACAAATTCAAAGTAAAAAAAAATAAAGAGATATAAATACAGAATTGTGAGATATAAACTTGAAATTAAGAGAAAAAAAAAGTCAGAATTGTGTGAGGAAAAATTGCAACTACTTTTTCATTGTGAAAACATAAATTGCGAGATGTAAACTCAGAATTTAGAGGAAAAAGTTAGAAATGTAAGATACAATCTCAGAATTAAGATGTAAATTTGCAATTGCAAGAAAAAAGTCAGAATAGTGACAAAGTCTCAAACAGTCTCGCAAATCTGAAAAAAGTCTGAACTGCGAGACATAAAAAGTCACAATTACCTTTTTATTTTTTATCCTGTGGCAGAAACAGGCTTCCGATAGGAAACAGCTTTGTACTATCATGCATGCTTTTCTGGTAGGAAATCTCACATCCTGGATGTTGCATCATTGTGTGTGTGTTTAACGTAAGCCCTACAGAAGCCGCTAGCCGTCGTATTCCAGCGTCTCTACAAGTTCAAACAGAGTCGCAGCTCGACGTGCACAGATGCTCCTGGCATGACTGCAACTTCATCATCATATGCTTTACAAATCTCTCAATCAAACCATCACCCGCGTTAAACTTCCGCTGATATTTACTGGATAATGTAATTCTGTGAGTCACCCACCTCACAACTCATCACAACCTCCCTCAATGCTCACCTTCCCCGCGCCTCTGACTCACTTCTCTGAATGTCAGCGGGAAATAAAAGAGTCCACTTCACCATCCATGTAATGATTCACAAGATGAACAGAATGAATGGGGGAAATGACACACTTCATAGCAGCTCATTTCCTGTGGAACTGGACAAATGCATCTCAATCCAAACGTCTCCCACTCACAAAAACACACACACTTTGGGATCCATCTGTTAAACTCACAAGCAACAATAGAGGCCCTTTCCTCTAGCCACTATGGGCATATAATAGTGTGTGTGTGTGTGTGTGTGTGTGTGTGTGTGTGTGTGTGTAAGCATCCTTTTCCTAACCCTGCTGTATACAGGACACACCTCACCATCAGACTTCCTCACACTCGCAGCCTGCGATTCCACTCACCCAAACACACACACACTCAGTGTTTACTTTTTATAAATAGGAACATCATAGACTTTTATGATTTCTGACTTCTATGAACTGTTGTTTTTACATGCGGTTCAATGACATGACGCCCATTTTATTGTCTAGATCTAGTAAGTCAACTACATTTTTTTTTGTCCTGAGTTACAATACAATAAAGACATAGAAAATGCAGTGCACCACCAAGAATAAAATGTATTGAATACGATGAACATGTTTCATAGGGTTTAAAATTAAAATGTCTAAGTTTTATGCACTGTCTGAGGATTGTAAAAGAAAAACTGTCTCATTGAAAGCTGAAAATCTTGAAAACCAATGTTGGCATTACTTGGGCATAATTTTAAAAATGTTTAATTATTATTATTATTTTTTAAAAATTAAATAAGCACTAAGAAGCTATTTTGATTTAAATGAATCATATTTGGTAAAACTTTTACTCGAATTAGGTTTATGGTGTGATATCGTCAACATAAAGGAAGCCATTTTGATGTCATGTGACAAGAAAATCATGAAATATGATCTTGACAACACAGAGAGTTCATTAAACAGAAAGAAAGAAAGAAAGAAAGAAAGAAAGAAAGAAAGAAAGAAAGAAAGAAAGCATTTGGCCTTTTATGAAAAGACACATTTTGTTCAAGTCAAATGGAGGAACAAGAATATTCATTAAAATTTGTGATTGATATGCATGATATAAAATACTAGAGAAGTGATTTAAAAATTGTAACCTAATAATAATAATTCATATTAATTCAGTCACGTTTCAACATGCAGTGAAAATACTTGAGAATCACTCGAGTCATTTAATCAAAAAAAATTTATAACAAACCTACACATTATACATTTACAAAAAAATATAAAAATATTAAATATTTATAAAATGAATAAATGAATAAATGATTTTTTTAATTATTTCTCCTCATCTTAGATATCCTTATTTGTCATTCATTGACCTTTATAGATTATGACTACACACTGAAACTGAATATATGTATATACACACACAGGTGCATCTCAATAAATTAGAATGTCGTGGAAAAGTTCATATATTTCAGTAATTCAACTCAAATTGTGAAACTCGTGTATTAAATAAATTCAGTGCACACAGACCGAAGTAGTTTAAGTCTTTGGTTCTTTTAATTGTGATGATTTTGGCTCACATTTAACAAAAACCCACCAATTCACTATCTCAACAAATTAGAATGTGGTGACATGCCAATCAGCTAATCAACTCAAAACACCTGCAAAGCTTTCCTGAGCCTTCAAAATGGTCTCTCAGTTTGGTTCACTAGGCTACACAATCATGGGGAAGACTGCTGATCTGACAGTTGTCCAGAAGACAATCATTGACACCCTTCACAAGGAGGGTAAGCCACAAACATTCATTGCCAAAGAAGCTGGCTGTTCACAGAGTGCTGTATCCAAGCATGTTAACAGAAAGTTGAGTGAAAGGAAAAAGTGTGGAAGAAAAAGATGCACAACCAACCGAGAGAACCGCAGCCTTATGAGGATTGTCAAGCAAAATCGATTCAAGAATTTGGGTGAACTTCACAAGGAATGGACTGAGGCTGGGGTCAAGGCATCAAGAGCCACCACACACAGACGTGTCAAGGAATTTGGCTACAGTTGTCGTATTCCTCTTGTTAAGCCACTCCTGAACCACAGACAACGTCAGAGGCGTCTTACCTGGGCTAAGGAGAAGAAGAACTGGACTGTTGCCCAGTGGTCCAAAGTCCTCTTTTCAGATGAGAGCAAGTTTTGTATTTCATTTGGAAACCAAGGTCCTAGAGTCTGGAGGAAGGGTGGAGAAGCTCATAGCCCAAGTTGCTTGAAGTCCAGTGTTAAGTTTCCACAGTCTGTGATGATTTGGTGTGCAATGTCATCTGCTGGTGTTGGTCCATTGTGTTTTTTGAAAACCAAAGTCACTGCACCCGTTTACCAAGAAATTTTGGAGCACTTCATGCTTCCTTCTGCTGACCAGCTTTTTAAAGATGCTGATTTCATTTTCCAGCAGGATTTGGCACCTGCCCACACTGCCAAAAGCACCAAAAGTTGGTTAAATGACCATGGTGTTGGTGTGCTTGACTGGCCAGCAAACTCACCAGACCTGAACCCCATAGAGAATCTATGGGGTATTGTCAAGAGGAAAATGAGAAACAAGAGACCAAAAAATGCAGATGAGCTGAAGGCCTCTGTCAAAGAAACCTGGGCTTCCATACCACCTCAGCAGTGCCACAAACTGATCACCTCCATGCCACGCCGAATTGAGGCAGTAATTAAAGCAAAAGGAGCCCCTGCCAAGTATTGAGTACATATACAGTAAATGAACATACTTTCCAGAAGGCCAACAATTCACTAAAAATGTTTTTTTTTATTGGTCTTATGAAGTATTCTAATTTGTTGAGATAGTGAATTGGTGGGTTTTTGTTAAATGTGAGCCAAAATCATCACAATTAAAAGAATCAAAGACTTAAACTACTTCAATCTGTGTGCACTGAATTTATTTAATACACGAGTTTCACAATTTGAGTTGAATTACTGAAATATATGAACTTTTCCACGACATTCTAATTTATTGAGATGCACTTGTATATTATTTATATATATATATATATATATATATATATATATATATATATATATATATATATATATATACACACAGTCACACAGGACACATTGCATGCACTCACTCACAAACACATAACACAATCACATTCTTACTGACATAAACACACAAAACCCTTCAGAACTGCCAGAAAATGTCAAAATCCTCAAAATTGTAAAAAAAAACAAAAAAAAAAAACAACAAGTTTCTTCACAAATGAACTGAATTTGTATTCGTGTTTGTAAATGTGAACTCAACGCGACATCTGATCGCCATGACAACCGCTGAACCTGAGCGCGCAAAACAAAAACCTGCTCAAAACCCAAACCGAATAAACATACTAAACCAGCTTCAGTTCGGTAACACAAAACTCACAGTCGAGAACAACAAACACAGTCAGTCAAATGAATGTCTGATAAACACACGCGTACCTTCAACACAAAGAAGTCGCGGAGTTTCCCAAACTCCAAACGCCTCAGACTGCGAAAGTTTTCAACTCCTCCAGAGTCTCAGGTCTGATCTTCCTCTCATCGCTCTTGAGTCTCTTCTGATTTCATCGATGAAAACACAAAGCACCGGTCTCGCTGAGATCTAATTGTCCACTCACTTGTTGTCTGTATCTCTAAACAGTGAACTGCCCACTGAGGCTACATTTTGGGCATCAAATGTTACTAATAATAACCGTTTCCTTTGTGAAACAAACGGCTCCTCCTGTAGGGGGCGCGCAGCCGCTCATCCACCACGCTGATCTCGAGCTGACTTTGGCTTTTTGAGACACTAGTACACTTAAAAGTGTATTCGTTTAAATATTATTTTTTTAAAAATCACATATCATATATAAATGAAGATCCGCTGCTAAAATCTCTATAAAATCATTTTAAAATCTTCTAGCGCATTCTGAACTGCGCTGTGAAAAGTAACATGTATCACGTGACGACGTCATCGGCTTGCGTCTTCATAGTTAATCTTATGAAACACATTTTAATTTACAAAAAAAAAAAAGAAGAAAAGTGCCTTAAATTTATTTTTAATTGTCTATTAATATGAAATGTTTATTATATTCCTCAATGACATGCAATGTTTAATATATTCTGTAGGTACTAGTTTTTATGTGTTATTATATCGATAAAAATCGGCGGTCTTGATAATAATACCTTTAACAGACTTTAATTAAATAGAAAATATACATAGAAAATTATTATTTAATAGACCGATCGTACCTGACCAATAAGGATCAATCCTGATCCATTAAGCCCCGCCCACGGCGTGCTCATTGTCATGTTATCTGCCGTTCCAGCTGTTTAATTTATTTCTGTGGGATTTAAAACTCAAGCCGTGTGTGTCTCGTTCACGCATCTGTCCCGCGTCTCTCTCGCTCCACCCGAGATGAAAATTACATTTTTGTCATGTCTCGGCTCGTTATAATTAGATGTGACACGTTTTAACTATTATCATTTAATGACAGGTCCTTGAAATATGGCCAATTATTCAATTAAAGGCACTTATAGAATTCTTGAAAAGAAGACTTTATCAAGTTATTTGTCATCACAACCTAACAAACAAACATCAGACATCTATCAGATATTTCAAATATTCTGTCAGAACCAAATATGAAGTTTTGTCTATGAAATATTCTTTAAAAATATTATTTAAAATGGCATGGCACACATTAATGGCAAATTCAAAACGTAATAGGTTCAAAATAGACTTAGGCTATATAAATACTATTATTTATATTTTTCTTACAGAGGGAAAATGGGAGAGAACCCCAAAATAGGAAACAAACCGGAAATATTGAAGGGACAAACCCAAACTAGAGAAATCCTGGCACATGTAATATTTCCTGAAGCATGTGATATAGAAGCACAAATACAGCGGGTGACACGGAATTACTGGGATTAAATCTGTTCACATGCTGCTATAAGAACAGACAGCGGGGTTGTGAATATATGGCAAATACCACTAAAACTGGGAAGTTTGGGTTTTCTCTTTTCCCCCACACAGCCAAGATTTGGTGCTGGTTGCATAAACTGCTTAGACTAGTCTGAAAAGTTATCTAATTTTTTTCTGCAAGACTTAACTTTTTGAAAATCAGTTATATAAAAATGCTCTAATTTGAATCTGAAATGTAAGACTGATTTAACTGCTAATTAGTCTATGTCTTAACACAGTGACTATGTTTATGCAACTAGCTGCTGGATTAGTGCAAAGTCCTGCTACCAGAGCTTTGAAGGATCACTGCACCAAATGCATCTGAATTATTCTATGACTATACTACTAATTATTCTCTTGCCGATAATTTAAGATAAAAGATATTCAAGATATTCAACCATAATTGAATTGAATTGAATTGAATAAAAGATATTTGATTCTAATATAATCAAACTTATTTAAACTAAAGACTTTTAACATTTTCTGCCTCTCTCTAAACTATATATTTAATCCATTATGTGTTTTCTCTTCTTTTTTTAAACTTGCAAATAAGCCTTAAGATATGTTTATAATTATAATTATATATGCTTGCTCTAATAAGAACTGCTTGAAACCATAAATAGGGTAAGAAAATAATTTTGTCAGAACTTCCACTGTTAAGCACTAGATGGAACACTTGGAACGATTAATTCATGTTCCATCAGACGGACACATTTTATTTCTGCTGTTTAATAGTTCTCTCGTTCTTCCGCTAGATGACGCTATTCACCCTCAAAATAATAGTGGCGCCTCAAGTCACCGCTTTGCCTGTTATATTGAAAATATAATGTACATGTAAATTATTAATCACCAATAATAACAATACACTGCGTCGCCTTGTGAGTTTCACAGTAAATGTTTCCTCAAATTGTTTTTAAACGGTCACATATTTATGATTAGAATAAAGTATTGATAACTGATACATCCACATTAAAATATTTAGATATATTCAGTTATTTCGTATCATCCTTATGTAATTTACCACAGGCTCAGTTTCGGTTTTAGTTCATTCAGTTTGTTGAGAAAACCGACTCGATTTAACCACATCCGGGAGTTTCTCTCTCACGGAAAGAGATAGAAAAGCTGTAGAAAGGGACCTAGAGGTTGTCTCTAATTATTAAAGTACAATATCCTGTTGCCCTTTTTTAACTCTTCACTGTTTATTTTCAATTCAACGACCATTAAAATACTTTACTGTCCGTTATTCGTGTATAAAACATTGTCAAGACGCTGATGCGGTGAAAGGCCCATCACATGATACCTGTTACTTTTCTCAACGCTAGTCAGGATGGACCAATCACGGTTAATTGTATTGACTGACTGAGGATTTCAAAAATAATAATTTTATAAGGACTGTTGAGGCAGATTGCGATTTAAATTTCAAATATGAGTCTTTGTAATTTGTACATTTAAAAAATATACCGTTTTTCAAAAAACTAAAAACCGTCGTGGGATTTGAACGCGGCTCAATGGGGATTCAGGTTTCTGGGCCGTAAAGCGCCCCCTGTAGGAAGAATCCCGTGCATCGCCTAAGAAACAGTTACAGGCCGACAACATTTGCGGTCCAATGAGAATTTACCTCTCTCTCCAATACACACAAGGCATTTTGGGAAACGAGTTTGAGAAATCCACATTCTGGACGAGAGCTACGCATTCTGAGCAGCGCAGCGCGGGGTTCCAGCGCGGGTTTACGGCGATTGCGCGGCGATCTGTTTCTTGTGATTATTTCCATAGACGAGCATGAGGAACCCTGCGAGATTAAGGCAGTAGATCAAACCAGATCACACATCAACTCATCCACAAACGAGCATGGATCGGAGGAAAAGAGAGCTCGTGGGGAGTGAAGACGCGTTTATATGACGGTTTTGGGGAGGAAATGAATCGTTTCGGACAACAGAAGGGAAAGTTAAAAGGGCAAATCAAGGAAGAGAAGATCACCGGTCTATCCAAAGGTCTCCCTGTGCTTCACAAGTAAGATCACTTTTATAAACGGAGATTAAATAGATCATAACACACCTCATATGTCAAGCTGTAGGTAATTTGATGGATATGTATTTCCATACGCTGTGTTTTGGCGGTTTCTGTTTCTTTAATTGCTCGAGCGACAGGCGCATCAAATGTTACATTGTATCGTTTCTTTCTTTTCAACTTCCTTGGCGAAGAGATACAATGTAACGCTCTGCCACTGAAAGAACCGCTCGTTCTAAACTCGAACGCTGCTTTCGTAATAGTTTAACCTCTGGTTTGGTCATGGGTTTAGTGCTGGTTTAGGCTCTGGTTTATTGGTGCTGGTTTATTGATGCTTCTAAACTAGGAAGTGAATTCTGAGATGTGGAAATTTCCTTTAGAAAATGAAATTTGGTATTTTAATCAGTGCTGTGTACAACATCCAACTGTTGAGCTGAATTTAGTGTGTGTGTGTGTGACGAGTCTGTTATATGAATCACTTTAAAGATGCTCATGTTTATGATTAATATAACCATACTGATCAATCATCATCAATTCCTCATTCGGACTGAATATCTTTCTCTCTGTAGTTCTCAGTTCTGTTTTTTTTTTTTTTTTTTTTTTTCTTTTAATCAGATCATGTTCAATTTTCATTATTAAGAATAATGTAGCATAGTTTTAGTAGATTGTCTGTCTTTGTGTATTCAGCAATCTGTCTGTCATGAGAGACAGACAGATTGCTGAATACACAAAGACAGACAATCTATGGGTCAGTTGGCTCTGAATATACAGAGTAACAGGTGTTACTGTGTGTGTAGTTAATTAGCTAACTTAGGTAGGAGATGGTCAAATAAAGTTTTAGAACTCTAATATAAAAACAATCTCTTAGGGCCACGGAGTTTGAGTATCAGCTCAGTAGTAATCTATTGAGCTCATTGAGAAGGTGTGTGTGTTTCAACAATGACGCATTTTCTCCTGAATCTGTAGTCATCAGTGTCACATGCCTTAAATATTGTATGCATGTTTTGTCATTGTTAACACGGTCCATAATGGAGTCTGTTGTGGTTTCAGTAAGTTGTTTCACACGTTGGCTCTCTCACCCCACAAGAATCTGTAGCTGTGTTGTATGCGTGCATAACATCTTGTCAGACTGGTTTTCTGAGTTGAGTTATTGCGAAAGTGCAGTAACGTAATTTCCATAGAACTTCCTGTGAATGACTTACACTAAAAAAAAAAAACGTATTGAGCACACCTAATGAACCAACAAACTCTCTGAACACATATTTGGCCTACTGCTCAAATTCACCTTGATGATGTTGCTAATAAGGCATTGCTATAATACTTGTCATTGATCACAGCCCCAGTTTCTGAAGTTTGCATTAAGAATATTTAATAATGCAACTAAGTAATGAGTATCAATGACAGCTAACACTTCTTTCTTAAAAATGTTTTCTGCATACTGTACATATTACAGTGCCGTTAGCATATTTTTTTTTCTTCTCATTTAATAATGCACTAAACTGGAATATTAAAGCCTTTTCTTCAGTATCTCTCAAAATATAGAAGAAATGAGTAGCTTTACAATGTACAATCACAAGACACACAACTGATGTTCACATCCAAATATGCTCACCACAGCTCATTAAACCTTCAGATTCACAATTCATTTATTCATTCATTAGATCTTTTTCCAAGACACTTTGGATGGAAATTCATGTTAAATGTCAAAAACATAGTTATAATTCAGAAATAGTTTATATTTAAAAAAATAAATAAATAAAAAAATAAAAAATTCTGAAAAATGATGAAAAATGACCCAGGCGTGCTCTTGACTGGCTTTGTGAGTTTCACCCACTATAGTCTCTAGATTATTAGTGTATATTTATGCATGAGAAAAACGAGAGAACCCGAGTCCTGTAGCAGAGGCTGAGTGTCGAATCTGCGCATGCGCGCTGCTGACTCGCCGTAATCCTCGCGCATCTGCGCGTCCTGGAGAGAAACAGGCTGAATTAAGAAGCGAATCAAATAAATAACCGCAGCATATGCATGCACATCAAACTGCGCTTTAGACACACGCATGCTGTCATCATGAGTCCCGTGAGGAGATGCATGAAAACACCGCTGCAGTTTGGCTGTTGTGTGTGTTTATGCGGTGCGCGGCAGCAGCATCATCATCGTCCGCTCCAGCCGAATCATAAGTGAGCGAACCGGCAAACGGAACCGAGCGGGACCGAACCGCACCGCACATCTGGACGGCAGCGTTTCAGGCGCAGGGATCTGTCTGCATCATCCATCCGGATGCTTTTGACACTCGACCGCAGCTGAGACCCACATCGGACCGGAGGACCGGCGGAACCGGAGCGCTCATGTCCTCTCCGGGCCCGAGACCACTGCACCTCACCCGAGCCTCTCTGCGCCGTTAAATATTCATAGTCACGATCTGAGTGTCAAACTTGATACTCCGGTGCCTGGAGAGACAGATGAGAACCTTCACATCCGTCGCTGTCACGTTATGAACATCTGCATGAGCTTTAGATGAGACTCAGATGAGCAGCTGGATCTGTACAAGCAGGACGAGATTCACTGCAGCACCTGCAGTCTGACCCGCTGAGGGCCTCCGCTGGGTCAGAAACCCTCTCTGTGTCATCTGAGTCCACTGACGCTGGAGAAACACATGCATGCATACATGTATGCGCAGTCGCATACGCACTGATACTTATACAGGGGTTTGCACACATATGCATGCATATGTTATGTCGTTTTAATATCTGACTGATTAGTTTTTCAATGCTTACTAGGTATGCACAGAATATTGGTGGCTAAACTTATTACTGGTATTTTTTAATTATTATTTTTAAATATTAATGATATAAAATAGGTCAGAATTAGAATTAGTGCCATGTTTATAAAGTTATCCATCTTTTTTCGGTACGTTATAATGGTTTTAGTGCCTGATCGTAAATATAAAATGTTAAGCTCATTTTTTTAAGCATGCAAACCCATATAGAATCATTATATCAGTCATATTTACCATAAAGTAATATTGGTTATCGGTATCAGTAAAAATACCTTACAATTTTTAAATTTATTTTAAAAAAATTCAATAAATGTATTTAAAAAAAATATTTTTTACAATTTTAATTTGGCCTGTTTATAATGTTTTTACTAGTTAAAACCTTCTGAATTGTCATTAAAAGTCAGTTTTTTTTAACAGGTTACCGTGTAGAAATTTTTAAAATTGCTCTTCGCATGCATCGCTGATTAAATGCACATACACATACATGCACTCATTCGCATGCGTAGACGCACACAGATTGATATGCTTGTTCTCTGGACGCTGATGTTTGTTTGCGATGAAAGGAATATTTGCTTCTGCAGGCTGGATGAAATGTGACGCATCGTAATCCCGGTGACAGCTGCGGAAAGATGAGCCACAGAGAGAGAGAGAGAGACAGGCAGCAAACATGATTAGAGGGACTGTGCCGTGACACAACCAGATGCATAGAAAAACAAGATGGGAATGGAGACTGGAAACTTTCTCGCAGGGTCAAACTTCTTCTTTTAAAGCCCTAAACGGAGTGTTTTTGTCTCTAGTGCTTCAGTAATGTGTTGTACCGCCATCCCCGAAGTGTCGTCCTTCCTCTCAGGCGAGGTTACGGCAGGTTAAACGCCACCTGAGGCTTAGAGAGACTGAAGGGCCCGCAGCCCTCGCAGACCTTTGGGGAAAACGGCACCCGTGGATCATTTATAGACTTGCATGAGTGCTGTCAATCACAGCCACTTCCTGTCTGTCACTTCCTGATGTTGATCTCTGGCAGACTAGAGGAGATGTCTGACCCTTGAGAACCATTGACCTTTGCGTTTGACTGTATTTATGTGCATGAAAGACAAACAGAAGGACGCAGCGTGTGCGTTTCTAAGTTGCTCGTGGCAATGGGGAGTTCTGCGTCGTCTCTGACCACGGACAGGGAATCAGATCACGGGTTCAGCACGGCTCCGTTCCCGCCGGCCGCTCCGATGGGCTGGCTCAGGACCAGCCACAGCAGTCCGGTGTGGGGAACCACTTTCATCACACGCCAGCAGCAGCAACAGCAGCCTATCCCACATAGAGAGCGCAGGTAAACACGTGCATCACCTCATCAGGTGATTTAAGCTCAACGTGATGTCAGATTGACTATTTACACGCTCAAACAAATATTTAGGCCTAAATTTAAGATTTATGTATTTGACGTGCATGCACTTGGATCACTCAGTTTTAATATAACTAATAAACGTAGTGTGATAAATATTTGTCAGTCGTGCATTAGTGAAACAGGTCACTGCCACAGTTTGATTTTATTTCAATCGAAATACATAACATTACGAAATACATAACAATAACATTTATTCAGTTAAAAAGTAAGAAAATGGTTAAAATATGGAACAAGCAATATTCAATTAAACAAATTGGACTCATTAATGATAAATATATAAAGTTGGTTATTGTGTATTTTAAAACGCATTTAGTTTATTAGTGCCATTACAGAAATCTGACCTGTTTTATTGATGTATCACTGACAAATATGCATCATCACATTATGTTTATTAGTGTGTTTATGTTGAAACTGTGTAGTCCAAATGCATGGAAATGTAATTCAATGAAAATAAATTTAGGCCTAAATATATATTGAGTGTGCAGTCCTGGTAGTTTTGTGAACATTTCATCTGTGCATGTTATTCTGAAGGAAGTGTTCACACACCGTTCAATAATTTCTTGACAAATAAGATCAAATTCCTAGATTTCATTTGGAAATGTGTAAAATGAGTTGAGAATGCAATTTAGAGTTGAATAAGGAGTTCAATTTTTACTCTGGGTTGTTGGTTCATTTTTAACTACCATTCAAAAGGGTTTTTTTGTTGTTTTTTTTTTTTGTTTTTTTTTTGTTTTTTTTTTAGAAAGAAATTAATACTTTCATTCTGCAAGGACTCATTAAATTGATCAAAAGTGACGGTAGGGACATTTATAATGTTACAAAAGATTTCTATTTCAAGAAGTATCACAGATTCCACAAAAATATGAAGGAGCACAGCTGTTTTCAACATTGATGATAATCAGGAATGTTTCTTGAGCAGCAAATCAGCATATTAGAATGATTTCTGAAGGATCATGTGACACTGAAGACTGGAGTAATGATGCTGAAAATTCAGCTTTGATCACAGGAATAAATTATTATATTAGAAAACAGCTGTTTTAAATTGTAATAATATTTCACAATTTTACTGTATTTTTGATCAAATAAATGCAGCCTTGGTGAGCTGAAGAGACTTCTTTTAAAACATTACAAATTAAACACTAGTGTATGTAGTGCAGTAAGATCATGTTTAATGGAGTGTGTGTCAATACAGTGTATAGCTGAAACGTCTTGGACAGATTCTGAATGTGTGTGTGTGTGTGTGTGAGATAAGCAGATGGTCTGGTTTTAGCAGATGGTACTGCAGCCACTCTGACTGAAGGCATCTTTTTACTAGAGGATTTTCCCTTTAACACTGTTTGCCAGGGGCACCCCGTGAACCCATGAGGTTTCGTGTGTGTGCGTGTGCATGTGCGTGTTGATAACACACATCTTTGACGTTCTTCTCTGCTTCACAATTAATCATGTTTGCGTTACATGTTGAGGCAGGTGTGGTGGAGCTGAATCATCAGCATGTACGCTGATTTGCATTTAAAGCGTTCATTCAAAAAGGAAAATTCGGTCATCATTTTCTCACCCAAATCTGTGAAGCTTTCATTTTCTGTGGATCACAATAGCAAATGTTCAGTAGATTGTTCACGCTGCTCTTTTGCATGCAATTAAAGTGAATGGGAAGGAGTATCAAAAATGACAATTTGTAAAATTTGTAATCAAAAAAAAGTGCCTCAAGACAAAGTTTCTTATCCAATCATCAAACATCATTGTTTCTTGATGTCTTGTCATTACCATCTTGAGTTGCCATATTTGAATATACAGGGAGTGAAGACTGAGGAAACATTTTAATATGCAGTCATTAAAAATGAAGTTTAAGGTAAATAAATAAAATAAATAAATTTTCCTCAAATTTTCTTTTCCTCATACATATGGATATATGGAGTTTTGAGAAAAATATGAATATATTTACATATTATATTTATATATTACGTCATAAAATAATTCTAATTAAATAGTATATTTATATTTAACTTTTGTGTAATATATGTAATAACCTTATAATATTTTTAATATGATGTGTGTGTGTGTGTACCTGTTTTTATATCCCGGTGGGAACTTAAACCTGAATACACACAGACTCATGGGGACTCGTGTCACGGTGGGGACCTAAATTGAGGTCCCCACGGGTAAAGAAGCTTATAAATCAGCTCATA